>SZYD01000829.1:0-29428 GCA_009363875.1 Mikania micrantha | reverse complement strand
TTATTGATCATCCTTAACCATTGAAATCCATTAGGCCACTCGGAGTGAAAGGGTGGGAAGAGCCAGGGAGGCTTTCACCAATTTGGGGAAGGATGGGAACACCGCCCCCCCGGATTCGGGGTGGGGTAAATCAGGAACTACTCACCGAATCAAGCTGAGCGTGGGGAGGGGAATTCGATCCATGGGTGTAAACAAAAAAAAATCCATTTTTTTTCTATTTTAACAACTCTAAACAACCACAAATCTCACACTTTTTTTTCTCATTTTCTACAATCTACACTAAATTTATAAAATTTTCAAGTAAAATGGAAGGAGATTCATCCCGTAGTGGGTCGTCAAGCAAGAAATTTAGAAAATCACGACAAAAAAATGTTCAAACGGCTCAAATGAGCCCGTTCAACACACCCGGTATCGTCCACAAATGTCATCTCCAAATCAACCAAACTTCTACTACGGGTATCGTCCACAAATGCCTTTCTAGGTTTTTTAATTTAATTTTGTAAGTTATATTCTCCTTTTTTTTGGTTGTATTCTTTTTTTTTTAATTTTAAATTTAATGAATCTTTTGTTTATTTTATTATTATTATTATTATTATTATTATTATTATTATTATTATTTATTGTTAAAATAATTAATTAAAAATAAGATTTGAAATTGGGGAAAAGTGGGAAAAAATGGGACGACACCGTGCAAAATGGGGAAAAGTGGGGAAAACTGATGTGACGCTGATGTGGCAATGGGGAAAAACGGGGAAGGATAGGACGACTCCTTGTGACCTTATGTTCATATGGTTTTTAAATTGCCCATCTTGACCCGCTTTGTGTTAAGTTATTACCCATCCCAACCCATACTATGTCATAATGTTACTCATTTCAACCCAAAATACAATAAGTGTTTACCCAATTCTATCCATTTATCTTGTTATGGGTCAACATTGCCGGGTATACACGTGCTCAAACAAAAAATTGTCAAAAAATTCTATTCAAAACTTTCGTAGTCGTTGTAGCAACACAAATATTTTTTAATCTTTCCATTAATATACACATAAGATTTTAGGAATAAGAAGGAAATATAGGTGTTAATAGAAAATCTTCATAAGCATCAAAACACTATATATAAAAAGGGAGAGTCTAAGTGATCCATCGGTAATATAGGCGACGGATAGTTAGGGCTGGGGGAACCACTCCCCTTATTTTTTCGTTTAGTATAATTTTATATCAAGCCATGCTTCGCCACTAACAGGTAACTAACACAATTTTTAAGTGTTGCAGTGAAGAAGATTGGAGTTGGAAGAGTAATGGCAATGGCCTCCTAAATTAGTGACATCTAGTGATTACTTTTATTAAAGTGATGCAGGTTTTAAGTCTTATAAAATGAGCAGTATGTGAATTTTTTTAGGTGCGTGTGCTCTTTGTTAAAAAAAAACAAAATAAAATAAAAAACGACTTGTAGGGGTGTTCTCGGGTCAGATAATGGTTTATTCGGATTTGAAAATTTTAATGCCTTATCCGAAACCCGACCCGACCCGAATTCGAAAAATTTCAATCCGATCCGAATCTATCCGAAAAACCCGAATAAACTTATTTTTCCATCCGAATAATCCGAACAACCCGAATAACCCAAAAAAACAGGGTTTATTCGGATATCCGATCCGAATAAACAAGATTTTGTATATCCGATATCTCATCCTATCCGAATTCGGAAAATGGATATCCGATCCGAATCTATCCGAATCTTTAATTCGTATCGGTTTTTTCGGGTTTCGGATACGGTTCGGATTTTGGATTTTTTGAACACCCCTAAAAACAAGTAATTTTGGTGGTCAGCATGTGCTTCATCTCGCTCAAGCTACATCAAGAACCTCCCTTCGGATGAATTCGAATAGAGCAGTTTTCAAAAATGGGTCAAACGGGTCTGTTGGGTCAGGTTGACCAGCAACACATATATGCATGGAAATGGATTGGTGTAATCTTGTAGCACTACAAAAGTTTAAACGATTGATCTTTGACCGTGACTTTCAATATTTTTGACAAAGTTTTGGTCAGATAATTTTTCCATTATTTGACAAAAAAGAAAAAAGAAAAGAGGATCATGGTCATGTAATTGGGATTTACCAGGAATCGGTTAAAGAAAAAATTAAAATAATTTGGTCAATGTTGATTTTAAAAATTTTACCAGGTAATATATATTTTTTTATTTTGCGCAACTTATTTACATAATCTCGGATAGATTTTCTATTATATAATTAGTTTCTTTCTCATTTTAATTATATTAAAAAAACATATATTGGTTAAACCAATATCTTTATGCAATGTACGGTCTCTGAAGGTGAAAGGATAAGATAAGAGTAAATATCTGTTTATATATGAATAGAAAGAGATCATATTCTACGGACACCTCAACTCTTGATAACAACTCATTTATTTTATTATTATAAATATAAATTAATAGTATTAATTTCGACTATACGGCTAGAATGCAATCAGTGACTTTTAGCTTCATTGGTCGCCAAAATTCAGTCACTAAATGCACAATATAATTGGACCAACAATGGGTCATCAGAGACTGGAACCGACTCTCCGATGCAAATCCAAAACCCCAGCACCATTATTGAAAAAAACATTTACATAATTATTGAATTTTTTTGAAATCCTGTCTAGAATAATCATATACAGGATGCACTTGCCTTATTATGTGGCAAGACATACACTGAATCGTAAGCTACATAACAAACTTGATATTAATTAAATGTTTGTTTTATTCAGACATTCTAATTAATATCAAGTTTGTTATGTAGCATACGATCTTGGTAAGTGCACTCTAGATATGATTGTAGACACCAATTTCAATATTTTTTCAATAATTTTTGTAAATGTTTTTTTTTTTCAATAATGGTGATGGGGTTTTGGATTTGCATCAAAGAGTCGGTTCAGAACGTCCTATTTGCGGTGCATGCATATAATTTATATATGTGTGTGCCATCAAGGGGCTAAAGTAAAATTGCATTAATTTTAACGTTATTTTACTTATTACGTGAAAATAACGTTAAAAATGTAGGGATGATTAACTTCAAACGACAATTATGAGCTGGGGACTCCTTCTAAGCAACCTCTCTATCCTAACGGGATAGAGGTAAGGTTTTTGTTCATCTTTCTCCCCCTGACCATACTAAAAAGTAAAAATATACTGGGATAAGTTTGTTTTATTCAGATAGAGGCTGAGATCGCCCGAAAGGACAAACAGATCGACACAAAGGCATAAGTAAATAAATTAACATGACGGTTCGAGTCTCCTTGACTACCAGCAATGGGAGGTCTTGGGTTCGAGTCTCGCCTGGAGCAAAAAATGTTCTGGGTGAGCTAGGAGGTTTTTTCAGTGTGAGTTTCCTTCTATATGGTGTGACGATTCCTCGATTCGGCACTCGCCAACGCCGACTTTAAATGTTTCCGGGGGTTGGTAGCGGTCTGTGGTCGCAGCGCGTGGGTTGTTGGGTCCGAATACTTGTTTAGCTGTTCAAAAAAAATAAATTAACATGACACATGGATGTATGATAAAAAAAATGCTCACTTATGATGATCACAGATGTTGCAGACTCCAGCGGTGTAGTTTGGTCCTTCGAGACGATGCCTAGCCTGGTCGGTTGCCGCCACTATTTTTTCCCGTGCTTATCGTTTAAGAAAATAAAATATGTGAGAAAAATATAAACTTTGGCAGGTTACGGCTAAAAATCCGTTAGTAATTTAGTAGCAGAAGTATGAAATATTTGGCGCTTAAAAAATTTAATAAAAACAAAATAATTTTTTTTGTAGTCGGTTCATGAATTTAACGAGTACACATGCTCTGCGGCGGGGCAGACTGATTTTTAGAAGAGGAAAACCTTACAACAAGGATTTTTTCTTTTTTTTTTCTTTTTTTTTTTTTTTTTTTTTTTTTTTTTTGTAAAAGTAAGTTTCATTGTGTCGTTAAACTTGAAACGTGCTGCAATAGGCCGGTAATGATGGAGCTTGAAAAAACTCCTAAGGGATGAAAGTCACATGCCTAAATATTTTTTCCAATTGCAGTGTTTCAGATTATATATTTGAGTTGAAATAAACACATTTGAAAACTTTATATATAACTTATTTGCACCAAAAACTTAATACGCTTTTTAAAAAACAAGACATAAGATGTATAAGATGAAAGGTGAATATCTGAAAAAAGAATTACAACTCAGCCTGTTGATTTTTAGGCTTTCAGCTCTTCGAATTTATTGATTATAGACTTTGAATAAAACTTTCATCAATTTCTTTTTCTATGTAAAGCAATGAATAATCTTTGAGGAGCTCATTTGACATCTTATTACAAAAACGATTTTTTAATATTTTCGTTGCTGAAAATGCCATGTTTGTTGTTGCATTAGAAACTTAAAATGCTTCTATAAACTAGAATGTTCTTAAACACTTTTATAAATTAAGCATTATTATATGTTATTATGCTTATTTGAATTTTCTAAATAAGTTTAAACGATAAATCATTGAACGTGTTGTTAAAAGACTAGCTCAACATTTAAAAACCAAGGAGGCAAAAGGATTTTTAAGAAGCAAAATGAAGGAGGCCGAACTCAATAACCCACCCCCCCCCCCCCAAAAAAAAAGATTCGTCCTTGCAAGCTGGTATCAGGGCTGACTCAAAATTTTCGAAGGCACAAGACAAACAAAAAAAATTGAAGCCCCTTTCGCAAATAATTTTTTGCTTGCGCTTATGGTTCCTAAGTTCTAAAAAACATAAAAAAAATGTTAGGTTGTCTCTATTAGGGGTGTCATTTTTATTCATACCCGAAAAACAAACCTGTAACATCTGTGCCGGAAGCGTTACCGGAACAGTAAACTGTACAGTAAATTGTACAGTAACTTAAGTACACTTTACGAGAAACTATGTTTAGACTATTGATGCATTTGATTAACATGAAACTATTAAACGATTGTCTGAATCCGACTTAAACCTTAGGGTTTAACAGTCAGAAACATGTCAGACGACACAGTGTTGAAACATAAATACTTGATATGATACTATTGTGTATAAACGTATGTGAGGTTAAACAAAACAAAACTTTAACGGTTATTGTTATGGAATGCTAAACAGACGAATTATTCGTATAGGTGACGATCTGTACGAATGATTCTGATAGTTTAACGTTCTGAAATAATGACTTAACAGTAGAAAACAAGAATCAGAAAGCCAAACCATCGACGTGTTCGTTCGAATGACGATTCGAACGAATACGCACGATGGCGACGCGATCTGACGAAACGAATAACGATTCGAACGATAATAATTTTAAGGAAATAACATATTTCCTATTTTACAATTTTGAAACTCATCATAAAACAATTTAAAACGAAACTATTTTCTTTAATCGCTAATAAATTTATAAACGCGTAAAATATTATAATTTGATAAATAATTATGAGCAGCGATGTTTAAAATAATTTCTAATAATATTTATAATTTAGTCATCCTAAATTAATTTTTTATTTAAATTATGATTGATGCGCGTAACGTGCCGGATACGCGACGAAAACGCGAACCGAGCAACCGAAACGAACCCGGATACCCACGGGGTATATAAACCTTAAGTAATAGCATTTATTTCATTTTCCTCACACTCATCTCTCTCCCAAGTCTCCATTTCCGGTTTTAGCATCTCAACCCCATCTTCAAGCTTGAATCTTCCATATCTTGCTCATTTCTCCATGGATTTGAGTGATTCTTGAGCCTAAACGACCATCTTGAAGCCCTCTACACGAAAGTACAACTCATCTGAAGTTCTAACCAGTTGAATCGAAGGTATGAAGCATTTAAGAGGCTGAAAAATAGGGTTTCTTGGTGTTAAACTCGACTCATATGTATTGACCGACCCTAGCATCATTTCCTCGACCACTAAACATTCGAGAGTCACTGGTGATATACAATCGTGGTGAGAACAACCTTCGACCCAGCTGTAATGGTGATGATGAGATGATGGCTGGAATCGCGGACCAGCCGAACCCTGTGTAGCTGGGCAAAAGGCAACTGCCGAACCCTCATCCCCACGAACCCACACGCCTCCCGAACCCTAGCGACGAACCTTGTTGCATGGTTGCTGCCGAACCTTCGATGGATGCTGCCTGAATGACGAACCTTGTGTGGGTGTGTACAGTCACGAACCAGCAGTATGTGAACCCAGCTCCCTGACAAACCCTACGAACCTTCAAGACCCGAACCCACCTGTTGACCACCGAACCCTTCCATGCTGCGAATCTGATCCCACAGGAACGAACCTTAAGGTTCGTTAGTTGACCAAAAACCTGTCAAGGTTCGCTGGAGGGGGGGTTACGCACTGGTTATTGGTCGTGACTTCATGCAATCGACCACTGGGATTTAACTGGGCCCAATATCACATCTATTCAGCCTAACAGAAGTCATCTTGGCCCAATAACAGTTAACCAATTTAAATTCACTTCGGTTGGCCCAAGTTCGTAACTATTAAATTGCCGGTCCAAGTTGTAGAGCTCTACCTAGTATATCTTATGGCCCAGATGTTCTCACGTAGGCTAAATGATGGGCCAATATCTAGAACAAGCCCACAACTCTACTTTGGCCCACACGTTTTCAACTTAACCCAACAGCAACAATGTTTAGCCCAATATTAATTCTTGGCCATGTTATGCGATCCACTAAGGCATCAGGCCCAATATCAATTGCTAGGCCCAAGGCCATCCTAGGCCCATCCTTTTGTTAATCGGCTCAACATTTTTGGATGACTGGCCCAATCTATCTTTCGGCCCACATGCATAACCTTTAGGCCACGTTAATCGTAGTCGGCCCAATCGATTTGGAGCAAAACCTAAAATAATATGACACTTAAACCTTTTGGATTTGCAAGGATAATTTTATAGTTATTTATTAACTATGAGAATATTTATACAAAATATTATAAATTGCAAGAGTTTATAATCATTAAACGAAAGTTTATGTTATATAGTGATGAATAATACAAGTTCAAGATTTCACAAGATAACAAGTGAAGGCAAGTTGGTAATGAAAATAAAGACTTATAATAACTATTAAAACCCTACTTTAAAGGGAATTAGTTACTATTAAAGTCCATAATATTCAAACAGGGCCGAAAGAGGACCGAGGCCCAAGTGTTAGCCAACTTTAGGGCTAACACTAACACATTTATGCACATGAATCATTACAACAAATACTTATTGCCTACAAACACTATGAAATCAATACAGGAGCGTGAACATCAAAACAAGAGCAAACAAAGAGTGCGTGCATTCTTATTCTACATAGTCAACCACTAAGGACATAAGGTGAGTTCATTTGTCCCTTTTTAAATTTATTTGTTTTACTTCGGGACTGAGAAGCATGTTAAACATTTTCATAAAACTCTTGAAATGTTAATTAATGCTTTAAACATAAACATGATACTTATGTTGAAACTTATGCTAGAACTTAGAATACTTTGAAAAGCAATATTCTTGAAACTTATACTTTAAACTTGAGGCGTGAAAAACATATGTTGGATACTTATGAGACTTGATGTTTATGCTACCACAATATACTTAAACTCAGTGATTGATGCTTATGTTGCAAACTAGAAGCTTAATTTATACATTTGATGCTTAAACTAAGTGCTTAATGCTTATGTTATAAACTATATTCTTAAACTATATCCTTAAAGCTTATGCTATAAACTATATTCTCAAACTATATCCTTAAAGCTTATGTTATAAACTATAATCTTAAACTATACTCGTAATGCTTATGCTATAAATTATATTCTTAAACTATACTTGTAATGCTTAAGCTATAATCTATAATCATGAACTAGATGTTTAATGCAATATACTAATGCCAAGTGCTGATGCTATAATGTATATACCATATGCTTATCATGCTTAAATGCTCGAAATGCTTGGAGTGCTCATAATGCTATAAACTTTGAATGCTATAAACTTATTATGCAAAAATAACGGTTTGGCCTCTCAGTGTGTAACGACCGGTTTTAATGGTCACTTGTGTTTTAATAAATATTTGTTATTATGTTTATAAAATTATGTTGAGATAATAATATAATGACATTTGGGGTATTAAAGTTAACTAGTAACTAACTTGATTATGTTGGTTAAGTGAGTTAACTAGTTTAAAGATTGAGGGGTTAAACTTGCCAAATAGGCAAACTTGAATTGTGAAGAGATAAAAGACTTTGACTTAGTCAAAGCCTCATATCTCTTGCTTTTGTGTGTGTGTTTACGTGAGAAGCAAAAGGGGGAAGAAGAAGAAGAAAACTAACCTAGCTTCCAAATTGGTGATGATCTTGGGATTTAATCCAAGTTTGAGTAGCTAAATCACTTCCTTTGGTGATTTCCAACTATTAGGTAAGTGAATTTGATGTTCTTCTTCTAATTCTTGCAATCTCTAGAAATATGAAATTGTGTGGGTTTCATCAAAACATGAATTGGGTGTTATCACTAGCAAAAGATTGTTAGTTTTGATTCTTTAAACATGTTTTAAACACCCAAACATAGATTCTTGCATAAAGAATCAATAGATGATGATATGGGAGTTGGGTAAATTATGTGTGTTTGAGTTCACATATGAGCTTGATGAATTGAGTTGAAAAATGATGTTATGTTGATATTTTTATGTAAGAGTGTTGTCAAAACTCAACAAAATCTATTAAACTTATAGTTTTATAGAGATTGAGTATAAAATGGGATTTGGATAATTTGAAATGTTCAAGAAAGTATGTAGGAGAAATCTTGCACACAAAGTGTTTGTAGAAATGCCAATATTTGATTTTTAGTCAAAAGTTGGTGAAGTGAATTATGAAACTTGTTTGAAGTGATTATCATTGTAAAAATAGAGAATTTGATAGTCAATGAATTGACTTAGATAAGTCAATGTAAATCTTAACTGGAATGATAGTTAAGAGAATTGAAACTTGATGTGAAATAGGTGGTGGTATTGGAAGTGCAAAGGAAAGTCAAAGAGAAGGCAAATCATCATTTGTTAATCTCTAATCCTAGTGCTAAGGTAAGTTATCTAACTTGCTAAACACCATATATGTGAAGTAGTAATAGTCTACTTATTGAATTTGTTTGACTATGGATGGTTTGGTTCATAGTGTTGTTGTTGATTTGGGCAGTTTGACTTATTTAGTCAAACTGTGTGTATCTAATGTGGCGCTTGAATTGTGATTAGTTGCAAGTACATCGAGTGTCAATTGATGTGCTATTCTAATACTTGAATTGATTGACTATGAATTGATAAATTCATAGATAGATGTTGGTTGAGTAAATTGAATTGACTATGAATTTATAAATTCATAGATATAGTTTGGTTGAGTGAGTTGGATTGTAATTATGTGTAGTCCACTAATTGAGTTGAATGGACTATGAATGGTTGAATACCTACTTGAATGGAATTGGTTATGAATTGTTAAATTCATACTTGAATTGGATTAATTATGAATTGTTAGTTCATAATTGTAATTGAGTTGATTGTTAGGTTTGACTTTATTTAGTCAAACTGACTATAGATCATAATGTTTGAATTGTGATATTAAGAAATTGAATTGAATAACAATTGATTTGGGGAAATCTATGATGGAAGGACTAGAGTGTGAACATCATAGTAAATTGTTTTGGTTATTTGAAATCTATGATGGAAGGACTAGAGTGTGAACATCATAGTAAATTGTTTGGTTGATTGAAATCTATGATGGAAGGACTAGAGTGTGAACATCATAGTATGAATTGAAATTGTTGATTACTTCACCACTTGAATGTGGAAGTAAAATTTGGTAAGTTATGATGGAAGTACTTGAGTGAGAACATCATAACTATGTTGAATATCAATTGTCACTTGATTGTGATAATTGAGTTGATTTGGTTGAAATTGGTTAATTGAGTTAAATTTGTTTTGAAATCTATAATGGAATTACCTAAGGGTGAACATTATAGTAATTTTTGTTGAAATATGATTGGTTATCAACGGTATAACTAATTGAATTGATTTGAATGGAAGTTGGAGGGTTAAACCCTTTGTGG
The DNA here is from genome assembly GCA_009363875.1 of Mikania micrantha. Taxonomy (NCBI): domain Eukaryota; kingdom Viridiplantae; phylum Streptophyta; class Magnoliopsida; order Asterales; family Asteraceae; genus Mikania; species Mikania micrantha. Next base: position 19,345 of record SZYD01000829.1, on the reverse strand, counting down.
TGACTTTGACCCATTTTGAGGTCTTGATTTCATCATAGATGGATTTGGTGTCAAATTATGTTTGAATTCATTATATTATGATCCAAACATGATAATACTCCATATTATATGTATATGGATGATGGAAATAGGTTTTGGAAGGGTCAGAGCGTTAATTGCTTGAAATTGAAATTTTGACCCGTTTTGAGGATTTGATGTCCAATTATGTTTGGATATGAAATGATGTAATTTGATGATTTGAATCCAAGTAATATGGTTGAATAGACCTTTTGGATGTGTGAAATCACTTTGAAAAGTGAAAGAACGAAAACGGGTCTTCGAATGGGTCAAAACTGCACAAAACTGGAAGTTTCTGCACCAAAGTGCAGAAGACCATAAGCTACGGCCCTGGGACCATAAGCTACGGCCTAGGGTAGCTGAACTTTCTGATTTACGGCCCTGAGAGAGTAGGCTACGGCCTACCTTACGGCCTTGATCAAAATTGATGTATTTTGCCATTTTTGGGTTGGGGAACCATTGGGGATAATCTTACTTAGTTCTTATGAACTAATGGTGAAATTATATGTGGTGTTTTGCAGGTCGGAGTGAGATGATGCGTTAAAGCTCATGATCGGGCACGTAAGTTAAAAGTTCAAACGTTTTGGTAAATTTTGGTTGTTGGGTTTTCATACAAACTATTGTATGATAATATTGGAATGTAATTAGTAACTAATCAAGTTCATATTACATATAAAAATGTTTTTCTCGCTTCCGCATAAATATTTGATAAAGTTTTGAGTTAAAACTTAACTGGGACCTAAATTTGACACGTGTAAGCGTGTATGGATTTTGGGTGTCAAAGTTGGTATCAGAGCCAATGGTTTGAGTGAATCAAGTGCGTCGCGAACTCTTGATCTCAAACTTTTGTGCTCTTAATATGAATTGATAACGTTTGAGTTGAAGACCCGATCATGAAGCTGAATGCATGAGGTTAGCACATCTAATTCCTGCATTACATTGTTGAATTGATTGTTGAATGTTGATATTGAATTGATGTTGATTGATTATTTTGAGCCTAAATCTTTGTCCTAAGTGTGAAATGGAGGAAATAAGGAAGCGAATATATGATGTATGTACCATTACGTCTGGCCAACGTATTAGTGCACGCATGATATAAACGAAGTCTTATGGAAATCATTTGATATTTAGGTCATTGAAATTAGGTAAGGTGTTAGGAATGGGTTCGAAAAGTGATTGTAGGATCACTAAAAACTTGGTTTATGGTTAGTAGTAAATAATGCACTTGTGCACTTAAATTTGAATGTTGTGAATTGAATGTTGACTTATTAACATAAGTCTTGATGAAATTGGTGAATGTTGTGACATAGTTGCATAACTTGTGATAATGTCATTATATGCTTTATAATAATTGACACATGGAATCTGGGATGATTCATATTGGTGAGAAGGTTAATGTAAGACCATTGTGAATGGCATTTGGATGATAAACCACATTTGTGTGGTGAAACATATAAGACCACTAGCTAGTGGCATTGAAATTGTTAAGTAAAACCACTAAAGAGTGGTGTTAAAATTGAAATTGTTAAGTAAAACCACTAAAGAGTGGTGTTAAAATTGAAATTGTTAAGTAAAACCACTAAAGAGTGGTGTTAAAAATTGAAATTTGTTATGAAAGACCATCGATAAGTGGCATTGTATTTGTCATGTAAGACCACAAACAAGTGGCATTGGGTTATCATGTAAGTCCATATTGAAATGGCATTGATTTGGCATGTAAGTCCACATTGATGTGGCATTGGGGTAATCCACGAACGGGTGGGTTAAATGGTTAATTTAATGAGTTGATTTTGGTAATAGGGTGAGAAATTAGTCAGATGAATTGACATTGGTGTTTGTTTACGCTATATGGTCAAATAAAAAAAAAAGACCCTTTATGATGTAAACAATACAACATGATAATGTTGTTAATGATTGGTTTGGTACATGTGATTTTATACAATTGTTATTTAAATATTGGTTAAACAATTTATTGTAAGACCACGGGGGAGTGGCGTTTGATATAATCCGCATTCGTGCGGAAAGAAATTGATAAAGATGGATATGGTTTGGGGTGATCCACCTAGATGAAGGACACTCATGTTTGAAACTACTTATTAATTTAAGTAGTTGGTTGGTATATGGAATAGTATACTTGAAAGTGTTTATATGGGAAAATTTGACCCATTGACTTGTCTAATGATGCAAGTAATTGAACATGTCATTTAGACATGATGTTTGTTTGTGAATGATCCACAAAGGTGTGGGCATATCTTTATGAAAACATATGTTATGAGAAGTTGATTACATAATTATATGTAATGTTATGTTTAGATAGAATTTGAGTTCTAAAGAATTGAAATTTGACAATTGTTGAGTTATGATATATGTCTTAGGATACCTTGACTATCCTTGAAGACATTTGGGATGTAAGTATATGTTAATATACATAATAAATCATTTGAGCATTGACATGTGAAAATGATTATGTGATTGAAATTGTTGAGACCTAATATATTAGCAAAAATGAGGTAGAATGAGAAATGATTTATACATTTTGGCATAAATGTCGTAAGTCATTATTGATTAAAATTTACACTGTTATGGGCTTGATATGCCTTAAGTAAAAAAAAAAAAAAATGTGTTTCAACACTTGGTGTTGTTATACACTATTTCAGGTTTTGACATAAGTGTCATAACAAATGAAATTGTTACTATAAACATGTGATTGTGAAAGCTGCTTATGCTTTACTTGAAAGAAGCTATAGCTAACACATGTTTGTAGATTGATGTGATTATTTGATTTGTATAATAAGAAATCGGTGAATTTCTTGAATTGAAATATCCTTGTGTGATAGGATGAGGATATAAATGATTGATGTATTCTATATGTGATACCATTATCATGAGTTGAAAAAGAGTAATCACATCTCGTGGTATGGGTTTAATACCTTAGTAAATCACTAAAGAATACAAATAGGGTTGTGTAAGACAGTTTGATTGTTATAATGATGTTTTCAACTGGTTATGACATTATAAAATAATCAGTGCCTGTTAACATCATCCATATAACATTGGACTTTCAGGAATTGATATACTATGCATAAGTGAAGAAAACCATAATGAATATGAAAGGTGGATAATAGAAACAAGTATAGACATAATGTGATTTTGTGGTAAATACTTGTGGTACATATTCATTTAAGTCATTGAATTGGTTGTTGGTTGTATCATATAAATTGATTTAGTTTATGGTGCAAAGCAAATTGCTAAAGCTCTGTATTGGTTGGTAGAGATTGATATGCAAGAATTGTTGTGTTGATTAAATGACTACTTGATAAGTGTTTAGTAGTGCTTTGAATTTTGTAAATTGAACATCCCATAATGGTGATGGTCATAGTTGGTTATGCAAATTCTTGGGTTCATAATTACTTGATTCTATTGATTTAAGTGCACATGAACCATTGGTAACAAACAAAATGAAATACTAATATATTAAGTGTATTAGTATAAAATGTTGAACTAATTGGTATTATATGGTGGAAGTACCGGAGGGAGAACACCATAGATGAAATAGTAAGTTACTTAACTTACAAACACTATATATGTATAGTAGGTTAAGCCTACTAATTGAAATTTGATTTTTATCAGTTGGTTGTAAGATATATGTTTGACTAATGAAAGTCAAAGTAAAGATTTGATTATGTGGATAATTGATGGTAGTAGTATGTATGATATAAGTGGAATTAATCATATGGTATATAAAGTTGGTGAAGATAAGAAATCAAACCAATTAACCATATGATCATTAAGAAGCGGAATAATTCATATATTAAGTTATATGATTGTTGAGTGAGTCAAATTGACTTTATGTGATGTTTGACTTTAAAAAGTCAAAATTATGCCTATTTATAAAGAAATAGGATACCTAAGATATGTATAAATGGTATTTATACATATGATGGAATGAATTAATAGGTGATTGTTCTAATGAGATGTGAAAGAAGTGTATAGAAATACACTTGAGTGTATGATGTGGTTTGATTTAATGAAGTCAAACCAAATAACATGTTATGGGAATTGATTTGCAAATCTTAAGTATGATGATTTCATATATGTATGAAATACTTAAGAAAGTTAATTGATATGCAATAGTTAATTGATATGCAATAGTTATGTCTAAGGGGACAATGCATGTATCGAGTTATATGATTGACAAAATGTGTAGAATTTGATTTGATCAAAGTTTGACTTAATAAGTCAAACTATGAGAGGATGATAACTCAGGTAATAGGACTTGAGAATAAGTAAAGATTTAATCACAATGATGCGTGATAATAGGGGTTTGAATGATGACTTTTGAGTTCTAATTAGTTGAGTAATCTCAAATAGTAAGTTATTTATAGTTTCCATTGGAGCTATGTTGGGGTTATGAACAATAGGATGTTAGGAGGAGTTAAAGTCTTTAAGAAGACTTACTTTAAATCATGTTATCAAATGATTTGATAGCATATGTTGTAATTGAGGAAGTAATGGGCGGATGAATCCGCTTATATACTAATTGATGAATTAGAAATTGATAGTGGGTTAAAAGGATGAAGAGTGAGATAATGAATTATTACTCACATCTTCTTAGAGGTATAAACGGTTTCGGGGACGAAACCTTTGTAAGGGGAGGAGATTTGTAACGACCGGTTTTAATGGTCACTTGTGTTTTAATAAATATTTGTTATTATGTTTATAAAATTATGTTGAGATAATAATATAATGACATTTGGGGTATTAAAGTTAACTAGTAACTAACTTGATTATGTTGGTTAAGTGAGTTAACTAGTTTAAAGATTGAGGGGTTAAACTTGCCAAATAGGCAAACTTGAATTGTGAAGAGATAAAAGACTTTGACTTAGTCAAAGCCTCATATCTCTTGCTTTTGTGTGTGTGTTTACGTGAGAAGCAAAAGGGGGAAGAAGAAGAAGAAAACTAACCTAGCTTCCAAATTGGTGATGATCTTGGGATTTAATCCAAGTTTGAGTAGCTAAATCACTTCCTTTGGTGATTTCCAACTATTAGGTAAGTGAATTTGATGTTCTTCTTCTAATTCTTGCAATCTCTAGAAATATGAAATTGTGTGGGTTTCATCAAAACATGAATTGGGTGTTATCACTAGCAAAAGATTGTTAGTTTTGATTCTTTAAACATGTTTTAAACACCCAAACATAGATTCTTGCATAAAGAATCAATAGATGATGATATGGGAGTTGGGTAAATTATGTGTGTTTGAGTTCACATATGAGCTTGATGAATTGAGTTGAAAAATGATGTTATGTTGATATTTTTATGTAAGAGTGTTGTCAAAACTCAACAAAATCTATTAAACTTATAGTTTTATAGAGATTGAGTATAAAATGGGATTTGGATAATTTGAAATGTTCAAGAAAGTATGTAGGAGAAATCTTGCACACAAAGTGTTTGTAGAAATGCCAATAGTTTGATTTTTAGTCAAAAGTTGGTGAAGTGAATTATGAAACTTGTTTGAAGTGATTATCATTGTAAAAATAGAGAATTTGATAGTCAATGAATTGACTTAGATAAGTCAATGTAAATCTTAACTGGAATGATAGTTAAGAGAATTGAAACTTGATGTGAAATAGGTGGTGGTATTGGAAGTGCAAAGGAAAGTCAAAGAGAAGGCAAATCATCATTTGTTAATCTCTAATCCTAGTGCTAAGGTAAGTTATCTAACTTGCTAAACACCATATATGTGAAGTAGTAATAGTCTACTTATTGAATTTGTTTGACTATGGATGGTTTGGTTCATAGTGTTGTTGTTGATTTGGGCAGTTTGACTTATTTAGTCAAACTGTGTGTATCTAATGTGGCGCTTGAATTGTGATTAGTTGCAAGTACATCGAGTGTCAATTGATGTGCTATTCTAATACTTGAATTGATTTGACTATGAATTGATAAATTCATAGATAGATGTTGGTTGAGTAAATTGAATTGACTATGAATTTATAAATTCATAGATATAGTTTGGTTGAGTGAGTTGGATTGTAATTATGTGTAGTCCACTAATTGAGTTGAATGGACTATGAATGGTTGAATACCTACTTGAATGGAATTGGTTATGAATTGTTAAATTCATACTTGAATTGGATTAATTATGAATTGTTAGTTCATAATTGTAATTGAGTTGATTGTTAGGTTTGACTTTATTTAGTCAAACTGACTATAGATCATAATGTTTGAATTGTGATATTAAGAAATTGAATTGAATAACAATTGATTTGGGGAAATCTATGATGGAAGGACTAGAGTGTGAACATCATAGTAAATTGTTTTGGTTATTTGAAATCTATGATGGAAGGACTAGAGTGTGAACATCATAGTAAATTGTTTGGTTGATTGAAATCTATGATGGAAGGACTAGAGTGTGAACATCATAGTATGAATTGAAATTGTTGATTACTTCACCACTTGAATGTGGAAGTAAAATTTGGTAAGTTATGATGGAAGTACTTGAGTGAGAACATCATAACTATGTTGAATATCAATTGTCACTTGATTGTGATAATTGAGTTGATTTGGTTGAAATTGGTTAATTGAGTTAAATTTGTTTTGAAATCTATAATGGAATTACCTAAGGGTGAACATTATAGTAATTTTTGTTGAAATATGATTGGTTATCAACGGTATAACTAATTGAATTGATTTGAATGGAAGTTGGAGGGTTAAACCCTTTGTGGTGACTTTGACCCATTTTGAGGTCTTGATTTCATCATAGATGGATTTGGTGTCAAATTATGTTTGAATTCATTATATTATGATCCAAACATGATAATACTCCATATTATATGTATATGGATGATGGAAATAGGTTTTGGAAGGGTCAGAGCGTTAATTGCTTGAAATTGAAATTTTGACCCGTTTTGAGGATTTGATGTCCAATTATGTTTGGATATGAAATGATGTAATTTGATGATTTGAATCCAAGTTATATGGTTGAATAGACCTTTTGGATGTGTGAAATCACTTTGAAAAGTGAAAGAACGAAAACGGGTCTTCGAATGGGTCAAAACTGCACAAAACTGGAAGTTTCTGCACCAAAGTGCAGAAGACCATAAGCTACGGCCCTGGGACCATAAGCTACGGCCTAGGGTAGCTGAACTTTCTGATTTACGGCCCTGAGAGAGTAGGCTACGGCCTACCTTACGGCCTTGATCAAAATTGATGTATTTTGCCATTTTTGGGTTGGGGAACCATTGGGGATAATCTTACTTAGTTCTTATGAACTAATGGTGAAATTATATGTGGTGTTTTGCAGGTCGGAGTGAGATGATGCGTTAAAGCTCATGATCGGGCACGTAAGTTAAAAGTTCAAACGTTTTGGTAAATTTTGGTTGTTGGGTTTTCATACAAACTATTGTATGATAATATTGGAATGTAATTAGTAACTAATCAAGTTCATATTACATATAAAAATGTTTTTCTCGCTTCCGCATAAATATTTGATAAAGTTTTGAGTTAAAACTTAACTGGGACCTAAATTTGACACGTGTAAGCATGTATGGATTTTGGGTGTCAAACAGTGCTTGCCTCTCCGGTTGTTAAACTTTAAAAGCTATAAACTTGTTATGCAAAAACAACGGTTTGGCCTCTCAGTGCTTGCCTCTCCGGTTGTTAAACTTTAAAAGCTATAAACTTATTATGCAAAGCAACGGTTTGGCCTCTCAGTGCTTGCCTCACCGGCTGTTAAACTATGGAAGCTATAAACTTGTTATGCAAAAGCAACGGTTTGGCCTCTCAGTGCTTGCCTTACCGGTTGCGAAACTATTTGGATGCTAAAACTATTGGCTATGGAAGAACAATAGTTGGCCTCTCAGTGCTTGCCTTCATGTGTTCTTCCTAGTCGGGACTTGAAGAACAATAGTTGGTCTCTCAGTGCTTGCCTTCATGTGTTCTTCACAGTCAGGACTAGAAGGCACCTATTATGGTCTCTCAGTGCTTGCCATAGGGTGACCTTTATAGTCGGGACTTGAGGGGTAGACTTATGGCCTCTCAGTGCTTGCCATACAGTGATTCCTCAATGTTCACTCATGCTATAAACTTAAACATAATGCTAAAGCTATAAACGAAATGGAGGGTAGGTAAGACGCTTAATTTTCATTAACAGCAATGTCCTATGCGACTTAGTATGTGGTGGGACGGCGTCTGGGCGGGTCGTAGGCTCGACTCAGGGGTATGCCCTATATATAAGCATACCGAGTTGGATGATACAGGTGGTGTTAATGAGATTAAGGTTGTTACCTAGGGGATGCATAAATGCTTTTGGGTCAACATCATAAACTTATAAACACGATGCTTGTTAAACTTATGAAGGCTAGTACATACGAATGCTATAGACTTGTAAACTTTAAAAACAATAAACTCAAGCTATGATGAAGAATGAATCGAATGGTAGGTAAAATGCTTAATTATCATTAATAACAATGTCCTATGCGACTTAGTATGTGGTGGGACGGCGTCTGGGCGGGTCGTAGGCTCGACTCAGGGGTATGCCCTATATATAAGCATACCGAGTTGGATGATACAGGTGTTGTTAATGAGGTTAAGGTTTTACCTAAAAGGTTTGCAAAAGCTATTTTACAAATACTAAAACTACATGAACTCACCAACCATTGTGTTGACCTTGTTTTTCTTACATGCTTTCTCAGGTGACGCACAGGAATAGGCTTAAGCTTTTGGACTGCATACTAGGATGCCAGTTAGTAGACTTTTGAAGAAGCACATATTTTGCTAAGGATGCGAATCACTTTTGATATCTTGTATAGATACAAGATAGGAAACATATGATTCTTTTGTTAGGTTTACCGGGTTAAATTACTGAACTTTGATATTGTAATTTAACTTTGTAATCCTAGTTTAATGTTTGATTGTGCTTTAGTTATTCTTAACATTGATGCTATGTAAACAATCTGATCATCACGATTATCATCCACGATATCACGCCCCGGGTACCTTCCGCCCGACGGGGACTCCGATCCAACCCCGCCGGCTCGGGGTGTGACAGATTGGTATCAGAGCTCAAGGTTATAGAGAATAATAGGTCATTACATAAATGGTTTGGCCTAGACTATAACTTAGGGACCTTCATGTAGAGAACATAAGATTTAAGCTTGCATTATGTTTTCTGCATTCGATCACTGCACTAACCAAATTCTTTTGGTTATGATCAGAATGCCGCCTAGAAAACAACCGACCCCGGTGCCTACTACACAGACATCTGCACCGCACTCTTCAACACCATCACCACCAGATTCACCACCGCCACCTCCTCCTCCTCCACATAGTCCTCCTCCAAACCCGACTGCAACTATAGTTTTGGATCCTGCTACTATTGCTTTGGCAACGTTACTGAGCAGTCAGCTGACTAATCAGATGAAGGATATCATCCCGGAGATGATCAACAGGATTCAAAGTCATGGCAACAACTCTGGCCACACTACTGGAGAAGCTAGTGGAAACACTAGCCACACTTCAGACTGCTCCTACAAGTCATTCGTAGGATGCAAGCCACCAAGATTTACTGGAGTTGAAGGAGCCGTTGGACTGATTCAATGGCTGGAGAAAATGGAGAATACACTGGACATAAGCAGTTGTCCGGAACACCACAAAGTTCGTTATGCAGCTGGTTCGTTTAGCAAGCGAGCGTTGACGTGGTGGAATGCTCAAATCAGAGCCAAGGGCAGGGATGAAGCAATGGCAATGCCATGGTCAGAATTCAAACTTCTTCTAAGGATTGAGTTTTGTCCGAAACATGAACTGCAACAACTAGAGATTGAGCTCTCGAACCACGTGATGACGGGAGCCGACCATATGACTTTCACTACCCGCTATCACGAACTAGTAGCTTTGGTGCCAGAGATGGTGCCAACTTTGGAAAAGTTGATTGACAGATATGTAGCTGGATTACCCTCCTGCATACAGAGCATTGTGTTGGCTGCAAATCCTGCTACTTTGGAGTCAGCCATTGCACTTTCAGCTAAACTTACTGGGGTAATGGTGAAGTCTGGAGTTCTGAAAGATGACATAGGGAAATCCAAGGAAGCAGCAACGAAGAAGCCCGAACAACATCAAACAAAGAAGCAAAAGGTCATCGGAAACTATGCAGTGGCCACACCTCTGAGACAAGCCCCTGCAGTACCTGTCAACCCTGCACCCAAAAACTATGTGGGAATGCATCCTCAGTGCATACACTGCAGATTTCATCATCCTACTACGGTGCCATGCAGGCAATGCAACAACTGTGGCCGACTGGGTCACCGGACTCAACAATGCCGTGCTCCGGCCACACAAGCTGTAAACAATGCCGCAGTAGCAATTCCTCCACCACAAAATCCTGGCAATCATAACAACAACAATCGGGGATGCTATAACTGCGGGGAATTAGGTCATTTCTCCAGGGACTGCCCGAAAAGAGTACAACCAGGAGTTCCAGCCCCTCGTGGAAGGGCATTCATGATTGGAGCCGCTGCAGCACGCCAAGACCCGGAGACGGGTACTGGTATGTAGTATCTCCTCACTCATAAGACTTCATTTTATGTCGATACAAGTAAAAATAAGAAATTATCTTATTCCTATTAGTACGATCACACGAGTATTCCATGGAACTTAGGAATTCTTTTATTCCGATAAAGGTTAAGAAAGAATTCTTAGTTGATGCACATAACCTATGTAGGAAGCCATAACTAACACTAAAGTTGTGTAACAGCTGATGCTCATAGCATCGGTTAGTCTGAACAATGAGGTGTTAGAGCCCCATAGGGATTTAGCAAGCAATAACGATAAGACAACTATGAGCAGTAAGACTAGCAAAACTTTGAAGCTATATGTAGGAAATCCCAAACGCGACCTAGAGTTTAATCTGGGAGCGTAAGGATATTACATTAAGCGAAGTTTTCCCACTCGTTACAAAGAAAGTCGTACCGATAATAACTTTTAAATTTCGGGACGAAATTTCTTTAACAAGGGGAGACTGTAACATCTGTGCCGGAAGCGTTACCGGAACAGTAAACTGTACAGTAAATTGTACAGTAACTTAAGTACACTTTACGAGAAACTATGTTTAGACTATTGATGCATTTGATTAACATGAAACTATTAAACGATTGTCTGAATCCGACTTAAACCTTAGGGTTTAACAGTCAGAAACATGTCAGACGACACAGTGTTGAAACATAAATACTTGATATGATACTATTGTGTATAAACGTATGTGAGGTTAAACAAAACAAAACTTTAACGGTTATTGTTATGGAATGCTAAACAGACGAATTATTCGTATAGGTGACGATCTGTACGAATGATTCTGATAGTTTAACGTTCTGAAATAATGACTTAACAGTAGAAAACAAGAATCAGAAAGCCAAACCATCGACGTGTTCGTTCGAATGACGATTCGAACGAATACGCACGATGGCGACGCGATCTGACGAAACGAATAACGATTCGAACGATAATAATTTTAAGGAAATAACATATTTCCTATTTTACAATTTTGAAACTCATCATAAAACAATTTTAAAACGAAACTATTTTCTTTAATCGCTAATAAATTTATAAACGCGTAAAATATTATAATTTGATAAATAATTATGAGCAGCGATGTTTAAAATAATTTCTAATAATATTTATAATTTAGTCATCCTAAATTAATTTTTTATTTAAATTATGATTGATGCGCGTAACGTGCCGGATACGCGACGAAAACGCGAAACCGAGCAACCGAAACGAACCCGGATACCCACGGGGTATATAAACCTTAAGTAATAGCATTTATTTCATTTTCCTCACACTCATCTCTCTCCCAAGTCTCCATTTCCGGTTTTAGCATCTCAACCCCATCTTCAAGCTTGAATCTTCCATATCTTGCTCATTTCTCCATGGATTTGAGTGATTCTTGAGCCTAAACGACCATCTTGAAGCCCTCTACACGAAAGTACAACTCATCTGAAGTTCTAACCAGTTGAATCGAAGGTATGAAGCATTTAAGAGGCTGAAAAATAGGGTTTCTTGGTGTTAAACTCGACTCATATGTATTGACCGACCCTAGCATCATTTCCTCGACCACTAAACATTCGAGAGTCACTGGTGATATACAATCGTGGTGAGAACAACCTTCGACCCAGCTGTAATGGTGATGATGAGATGATGGCTGGAATCGCGGACCAGCCGAACCCTGTGTAGCTGGGCAAAAGGCAACTGCCGAACCCTCATCCCCACGAACCCACACGCCTCCCGAACCCTAGCGACGAACCTTGTTGCATGGTTGCTGCCGAACCTTCGATGGATGCTGCCTGAATGACGAACCTTGTGTGGGTGTGTACAGTCACGAACCAGCAGTATGTGAACCCAGCTCCCTGACAAACCCTACGAACCTTCAAGACCCGAACCCACCTGTTGACCACCGAACCCTTCCATGCTGCGAATCTGATCCCACAGGAACGAACCTTAAGGTTCGTTAGTTGACCAAAAACCTGTCAAGGTTCGCTGGAGGGGGGGTTACGCACTGGTTATTGGTCGTGACTTCATGCAATCGACCACTGGGATTTAACTGGGCCCAATATCACATCTATTCAGCCTAACAGAAGTCATCTTGGCCCAATAACAGTTAACCAATTTAAATTCACTTCGGTTGGCCCAAGTTCGTAACTATTAAATTGCCGGTCCAAGTGTGTAGAGCTCTACCTAGTATATCTTATGGCCCAGATGTTCTCACGTAGGCTAAATGATGGGCCAATATCTAGAACAAGCCCACAACTCTACTTTGGCCCACACGTTTTCAACTTAACCCAACAGCAACAATGTTTAGCCCAATATTAATTCTTGGCCATGTTATGCGATCCACTAAGGCATCAGGCCCAATATCAATTGCTAGGCCCAAGGCCATCCTAGGCCCATCCTTTTGTTAATCGGCTCAACATTTTGGATGACTGGCCCAATCTATCTTTCGGCCCACATGCATAACCTTTAGGCCACGTTAATCGTAGTCGGCCCAATCGATTTGGAGCAAAACCTAAAATAATATGACACTTAAACCTTTTGGATTTGCAAGGATAATTTTATAGTTATTTATTAACTATGAGAATATTTATACAAAATATTATAAATTGCAAGAGTTTATAATCATTAAACGAAAGTTTATGTTATATAGTGATGAATAATACAAGTTCAAGATTTCACAAGATAACAAGTGAAGGCAAGTTGGTAATGAAAATAAAGACTTATAATAACTATTAAAAACCCTACTTTAAAGGGAATTAGTTACTATTAAAGTCCATAATATTCAAACAGGGCCGAAAGAGGACCGAGGCCCAAGTGTTAGCCAACTTAGGGCTAACACTAACACATTTATGCACATGAATCATTACAACAAATACTTATTGCCTACAAACACTATGAAATCAATACAGGAGCGTGAACATCAAAACAAGAGCAAACAAAGAGTGCGTGCATTCTTATTCTACATAGTCAACCACTAAGGACATAAGGTGAGTTCATTTGTCCCTTTTTAAATTTATTTGTTTTACTTCGGGACTGAGAAGCATGTTAAACATTTTCATAAAACTCTTGAAATGTTAATTAATGCTTTAAACATAAACATGATACTTATGTTGAAACTTATGCTAGAACTTAGAATACTTTGAAAAGCAATATTCTTGAAACTTATACTTTAAACTTGAGGCGTGAAAAACATATGTTGGATACTTATGAGACTTGATGTTTATGCTACCACAATATACTTAAACTCGGTGATTGATGCTTATGTTGCAAACTAGAAGCTTAATTTATACATTTGATGCTTAAACTAAGTGCTTAATGCTTATGTTATAAACTATATTCTTAAACTATATCCTTAAAGCTTATGCTATAAACTATATTCTCAAACTATATCCTTAAAGCTTATGTTATAAACTATAATCTTAAACTATACTCGTAATGCTTATGCTATAAATTATATTCTTAAACTATACTTGTAATGCTTAAGCTATAATCTATAATCATGAACTAGATGTTTAATGCAATATACTAATGCCAAGTGCTGATGCTATAATGTATATACCATATGCTTATCATGCTTAAATGCTCGAAATGCTTGGAGTGCTCATAATGCTATAAACTTTGAATGCTATAAACTTATTATGCAAAAATAACGGTTTGGCCTCTCAGTGCTTGCCTCTCCGGTTGTTAAACTTTAAAAGCTATAAACTTGTTATGCAAAAACAACGGTTTGGCCTCTCAGTGCTTGCCTCTCCGGTTGTTTAAACTTTAAAAGCTATAAACTTATTATGCAAAGCAACGGTTTGGCCTCTCAGTGCTTGCCTCACCGGCTGTTAAAACTATGGAAGCTATAAACTTGTTATGCAAAAGCAACGGTTTGGCCTCTCAGTGCTTGCCTTACCGGTGCGAAACTATTTGGATGCTAAAACTATTGGCTATGGAAGAAACAATAGTTGGCCTCTCAGTGCTTGCCTTATGTGTTCTTCCTAGTCGGGACTTGAAGAACAATAGTTGGTCTCTCAGTGCTTGCCTTCATGTGTTCTTCACAGTCAGGACTAGAAGGCACCTATTATGGTCTCTCAGTGCTTGCCATAGGGTGATTTATAGCGGGACTTGAGGGTAGACTTATGGCCTCTCATGCTTGCCATACAGTGATTCCTCAATGTTCAATCTGCTATAAACTTAAACATAATGCTAAGCTATTATAAACGAAATGGAGGGTAGTAAGACGCATTTCATAGGTGGATCTATTAGCTAGTAGCTATGGCTATAAACTGGCTACAATAATGTATATAATTGCTAAACTGTAAAAGTATGGTAGTAATAAAATAATTTCATTATATAAATGTAATATGAATGTTATACTTAGTATGTGGTGGGACGGCGTCTGGGGGGTCGTAGGCTCGACTCAGGGGTATGCCCTATATATAAGCATACCGAGTTGGATGATACAGGTTGGTTAATGAGATTAAGGTTGTTACCTAGGGGATGCATAAATGCTTTTGGGTCAACATCATAAACTTATAAACACGATGCTTGTTAAACTTATGAAGGCTAGTACATACGAATGCTATAGACTTGTAAACTTTAAAAACAATAAACTCAAGCTATGATGAAGAATGAATCGAATGGTAGGTAAAATGCTTAATTATCATTAATAACAATGTCCTATGCGACTTAGTATGTGGTGGGACGGCGTTTGGGCGGGTCGTAGGCTCGACTCAGGGGTATGCCCTATATATAAGCATACCGAGTGGATGATACAGGTGTTGTTAATGAGGTTAAGGTTTTACCTAAAAGGTTTGCAAAAGCTATTTACAAATACTAAAACTACATGAACTCACCAACCATTGTGTTGACCTTGTTTTCTTACATGCTTTCTCAGGTGACGCACAGAAATAGGCTTAAGCTTTTGGACTGCATACTAGGATGCCAGTTAGTAGACTTTTGAAGAAGCACATATTTTGCTAAGGATGCGAATCACTTTTGATATCTTGTATAGATACAAGATAGGGAAACATATGATTCTTTTGTTAGGTTTACCGGGTTAAATTACTGAACTTTGATATTGTAATTTACTTTGTAATCCTAGTTTAATGTTTAATGATTGTGCTTTAGTTATTCTTAACATTTGCTATGTAAACAATCTGATCATCACGATTATCATCCACGATATCACGCCCCGGGTACCTTCCGCCCGACGGGGACTCCGATCCAACCCCGCGGCTCGGGGGTGTGACAAAACCCGATTCATATACACCCGAACCCGAATAAGAGTACACCCGAATTAGTCAATCCGAACTAGCTCTAAACCCGAACCCGAAAAAATAAAATCGAATCGGTATATGAATCAAATTATATAGAATTCGGGTTACCCGAATAACCCGACTAATTTTAAAAGCTTAATTTCTATTTT
Source organism: Mikania micrantha (assembly GCA_009363875.1). Lineage (NCBI taxonomy): Eukaryota > Viridiplantae > Streptophyta > Magnoliopsida > Asterales > Asteraceae > Mikania > Mikania micrantha. The sequence goes on along the minus strand of SZYD01000829.1, from coordinate 3,333 downwards.
TTTAGTTTTTTATATGTATCTAATTTAAAAATCAAATCCATATAAAAATTGAAATATATGGCTATGTACATGGCATACAATCCAATCCATACATATTATTGAAAATGTTATGATTTAGGCAACTTTGATTCTGAACATTAGTATTTTTAGTTGATATTTGATGTTTTGAATTTTGGTTTTATTAACATGATTTGACAAAATTGAAGTTAGTATTGAGGTTTATTAAATACTTATCTATTTATATCAATTTAATTTTGCTAATGCATTATTTATTGGTTTAATTTGGCCAAAATTGAGTTGCATACTATGTCGGAAACCAAAACACAAATTTAAACCCGAAACCCGAATAACATAACCCGATTAAACCCGATACCCGAACACCGAATAAAACCGAATGTTATTAGGGTTGGTATTTGGTTAATATTTCATACACAAATACCCGAATAACCCGAATCATTTAACCCGAAACCTGAACAAAATACCCGAAGAACATCCCTAGTCTCTGTACACACACACACACACACGTAAGTTTGCTCATAATTACAGTATATCAATGAAAATCATAACTGAAAAAAAAACAAAGAATGCTAGAAAATATATTACTTAATTAGAGATGATATATTGTAATTTTGCATCTCTTTGTTAATCAGCTTGATTACCCTATTTACCACTATAAACTTTGTCTAAATCTTTCATCCGTACCACTAGTAAAAAAAATTCTAACGTCAAGTAAATATGCAACAAAAACATAGAAGGTGTAATTATTTGTAAGAAGAGAATCATAACAAACTTTCTCTTTTAAGAATACAAATAAACTCTCTAATTTTCCTGATTTAAATGACAAAAAAAATAACTTAGATAATAACTCAAACGGTTAAGGCCAAAAAAATTTTAGAGACTTAGGGACTTAGGCTGTTTGGTTGGGTCTGAATCATTAAGTGCTGAATGGTTAAGATGTCTGAATGAGTAAGATGGTCTGAATAGTTAAGCGGGTCTGAATGATAACTGTTTGGTTGCACGTCTGAATGAAAAAAAAAATAACTTTTTTTATTTTTGACAAAACCCTAGCTGCTAGGTAGAAACAAACTCTGTCGTTCTCGTCCTCATCTCACGCACCGCCTCCACATCTCTCGCATCTCCTCCCGATCTCCTCTGCATCTCCTCCCATCTCCTCCGCAGCCTCGAGCGGTGGTGTTTTCAGCCCCACGCAGCTCCTCACAGTGCGGCGGTGAAACATCCGTCAACATTGGACCAGACACTCGAGACCGGTAAGGCTCAATAAGAGTTAGGCCCAATAAGGCCCAACAAGGATTCGATCATATTTCTAGGCTCAACTAAAGTATTCGGAGCCCAGACAAATTAACAGAAGACAATTTCATTTGAGAATTACGTCATCAATGACGTGAGTACATTTGGTCGTGTTTGAAATCCACATTCATTATTACGTATGTGTCAGAAGGACCATATCATATCATATCATATCAGTTCATGACTTGTAGTTACTCAGGAATCTGGTGTTAGTAGATCTCAAAGAAACATTCATCACATGATGCTTATTCAAATAGATGACCAACCGATTTCATGTCTAGAATCATAACTTGGAAATAAAGAAAATGAGTGTAAGCGAAATCACGAAATGAGGCTCCGATTTCAAGATACACTGAGTCGAATATAGCGTTAAAGAAGAATATATATTTTGAACTATTTAGGTCTTGAAATTATGACCATTGGCAAGAGCTCGAAAAATCGTGAACGTAGGGCGAAAACCGTGGTAAAACGGAGTTCGTATGCTCCCGGAATCGCGAAACGGAAGAAAAGAAAAATCAAAAAAATCAAGGAAATGAACTGGGGACGTACGCCCCAGGCCCAAACCTTCGACTGGGGCGGTACGCCTGGAAGGCTATGTCGGAAAACTTTTTTTAAACGATCAGATTGCTTGGAAATTATCAATTCTTCAATATTTTCGATCCCTTTCACCTCCAGACGAACTAGAACCCTTTGGAACAGCAAAAAACTTCATTTCAAAGCCTTTCAAACCTCTAGATCACACCCAGGAACTTTGTTACAAGCTCTAATCGTTGTTTTAACCGCAGAAATCCGTCAGATTAGGTAACGGTTCATTTTTAATCTTCTAGCTCGATTTTTATTGATTAGATCTTGTTTTTGAACGTAATGAGATAGTTAGGGTTGTTGATTATTGCCTAGATGATGGCTAGGAATGATTATAAATGAAGAACTCGGACTTTTAACTGGTAAATCCTTGTTTTGAGCCGTTGTAATGACCGGTTTTCATAAAACCACAATAATGGTTATAATGGTTTAAAACCATTTGAGTGTAGCAATGATTGTGATTGTCTTGATCATTTCTTGAAATGCTAGGTTAAATCCAAGTGTTTCAAACTAATGACAAGCATAAAGATAATCATCGAAATAACAATCTGTGTTTGTGATAACAGTCAGATTAGTACATTGAGCATGGTTATTAAACCTATTTTAATATCACATTCTCATGTTTCATGATACCTAAATGATCAATAACAAGGATTGACTATTCCTAAGCCAGAAATTCATCTAGGAAATCGTTAGTGAAATAATCAACAATCAACATCTATTTGATTAATCCGAAAATGTCGTGATTAATCCAGTAAGTCATAAACTCCTTAATAAGAACCTAAATCATATAGGTTCCTTGTTTATCGCACTTTGTGCATATTAACTTAAGGAGGCTGATTAAGGATTAAGATCAGCTTGATGACTGGGATTACGATTCCACGTTATCAAAAGTCAAGGAATATTTCGATAATCCAATTCAAACACAAGGAACTCATAAAACATTAATAAATTGCAGAACTCTCTTCAGATTGTGTGATACCTCAAAATCAAAACACTTTGATAAACATGTGAGACTCATAACCCCTTTTCTTTTCTTTTACTAAAATCGCGGGGTGGAACATGTAAACTATTGATAACTCAAACATTTTAAACTATTGTGGAAGCAAACTATTGATACAATGCAAATCATTACATGTTTTGGTTTTACAAATGCTGAATGATTCTATTCTTATGCAATATCATTAACTTGATTCGTCAAGCCCCCGGTAGTACTGGTATGGTCCATATGCGGGAAACCGCGAACACAAAAACGCGTGCTCCAACTGCGGGTTGGACACCACACGAATTGGATACACGTGGTGTATCACACATGGAAAGCTATTGCAATAGGTTTGGTATTTGCATGTTCATTGGGTTTGTATTTCAATACATTTATATGATGAGCTTGTGCTATAATTTCTACTCAAGTTTATACAAAATATGTTAACTTAAAATTTTAAA